>OX451218.1:432689-459759 GCA_949628195.1 Phasia obesa
AAGAAAGACTTAAAAAGAGGCAAATTGGTGCAGCCGTTCTAGTGGTTACCCCCCCCCCCCCCTAAAAATATGTAATCCTACGCCAATGAGAGGAAAGGAAGTATTGCTTATGGTACAAAAAACTGTATAAACTCCTCCTGGGTTAAAATATCCAACTTGCAAGAAAAAGACTTAAACAAATAAATCAAAAGAAGGCAAAGGCGAATTTTTACGTTTTCATACAAAAAAAGGAAAAAAATTTCCGGGGAAAACACCAAGATTTTCATAAACTTGTTTGCTCCCCTATTTGCGTTTTTAATCATTCTCGTATTCACAGTTTTAAGTCCTCTTGTTGTCCTTCAGCTTCTACTTCATTTGTGTTTTGCTTTTAAATGAACAACTTAAATTTGCATAAACGCACCACCACACAGTGGATAATCAAAGAGACGTATTTAGAGCGTAATTTGAAATTGTTGTGTTGTTTGTTTTTTAAACTATTTAATTAAGCTATCAGAGAGGTGTTTAAATAAATGTAAATTTTTTTAAATATGTTTCATTTTAATTAAATAATTAATATTATTAACATTAAAGTGAATTATATACTTTCCGTTAACGTTTAATTTTTAAAGATCATCCGGTGGATTTTATACGATTAAAGAGTCCAATGAATTCAATCATCGCTATCATCGTTCTACACGTATAATGGCCAGTTCAGCACCAAGTGGTACCGTGTTAATGTATCCTAATCCCAGTACTGGACGTGAAATAACCAATACACTGGGTGTCACAACAACGACAACAGCAAGCACTGCCGTTGGCAGTTTGGCAACTACACACACAACGTCTGTAGCAGTGGCGTCGGCAGCGCCGGATATTTCTTTGCGACAACGGGCTGTCGCCAAATTGCGTATGTTTAATTTTCATTTAAACTGGGACCTACAGATGACTCACTGTAAACCATGTGGGTAAGTATTTGTAGTGAACAAAAAAAAAAAAAAAAAAAAAAAAAAATGGAAAGGCAAACTAGAGAAGGAAAAAACATCAATCTTTTCGGAAAATAAATAAAATTCTAACATTCACATCATCATCATGAACAATAATTTTATAGGAATTTTGACTTTTACTTTCAATTTATGTTGGTTTTGCTTTAGTCTGCTTTAGCTTGAATTACGTACACATACTACCGTGATATTTGCACATACATATGAGTAAAGTAAACAAAAGAATAAAGAATGAACATTATAACGGTTGTTTCATATCCTTTGTATGTTCCACACAGAACTTCCGTTTTACTTTTGCAAGCTGCTTTAAATGTATGGTGGCCATGTATGAGTGTGTAGGTGCGAATGGTGATAGTTGCTTATAACTTTTAGTTTATTTTATAGTCTGTCTGTCTGCCTGACTGTCGGCCTGTCTTCTCTTCCTCTATTTTTTTTATTGTAGTGTTTATTTATTATGATTATTTTTGTTTTTTTTTTGTTCTGTTTGTTAAGTCGTTTTATTTTTATTCTGTTCACCAGTTTCTCATATATAAAATGACATTTAGCCATAGGTACTCATATCGGGTTAATGGGGTATTGTGCTTAAGTTTTGTATGCCTGCCTACATATACATACAAGCATACATATGATGAATACTTAAAACAAAAGGTGAATTCTTTTTTGTAGATTTTTTTCTTTCTGTATTATTTTTTTTTCCCTTTCACTACCTTTTCTCTAATACTCTGCACTGCTGTGTTCATTGTTCGCCAGTACTTTGTGGCCTAAATATTTTTTAACTTAAGAGTTGTTAAAAATTACACACACTTAGATTGTTGCACACAATAATGCACTTCATTTCATAAAGAAAGCAACTGTTAGTTGTAAGGAAAGCAGTGAAAAATAGAATTTAGTAGCGTAACAAAACTTGATCGCAAGCTGTTCGTTCATTCAGAATTTAAATTTTGCAATTTTGAATAAAAGTTTTTGTTTTCTTACTATCTTTTTTTGCAACTAAAATAACGAGTTGTTTTAATTTTTCTAAATTAAGTAAACAAAAAATTATTTGTTTAAGAGTGTTGTACTCAAACTATTTAACTATTTATAATTAGTTTGTAAGCGAAAAATTAATGTTAAGGACTGGGACAAACATTGTTCCAAGTCAAGAATTTATAACTTTTTTTCGTTTTTTTTATTTATTTTGCGTCATTTATTTTTTAATTAACTTCTTTGAAAGACAGTATAAATTAACACCCTGTATTTTTGTGTTTTATCTCGGTATCAAGAAAATTGTTTCTTTTTTTTCTTTGGCATCAATGGTATTGTAACATTTTTTACGATTAATTTTTTTGTAATCCTCTATCTCCCATGTTATAGTTTTCCTTTCAGTTTCTTTATTTGATAGTCTGTTGTTGTTGTTAGTTTGTTGCTTTTTATCAAAAAATGTAGTAGGCGTATGTGACAAACCCTTCTTTCCATCAATGTTATTAAATCTAAATCTGAAAGAATGAGACTGCGAGTGAAAATATTGTAAGCTAATGTCTGAATGTAAACTTGTATGTCTGATACTTAAGGATGCATTTAGAATTTACAAACTTTTAATACAAACGTATGCAGACACTGCCATAAGAGATATTTGCCTCTTTATTTGCACATGTAGTTGTCCCACTTTTGTTGCTTTTTCTCACTTCTTAAGTAAATATAAACATTAATAAACTGCATAGATATGAACGTATGCCTACGTTGTTGTATTTTTGAATAACATATACAGACGTACCTACCCAGCCTGCAGCGTAAATGGTTGGCTTCACTTGCAAAAGCACACTACTATTTACCAACGATATTCTTTCAATCACTCTAGAGCAGAAAGCATTAACGCAATAAGTTGTCTACCACTTAAACTACCAAGGGTTAACGAAGTAACTGATCTTAAATTAGGCAAATTAATGTAAAAAACATGAAGTAGTTGTGGAACTGCTGAATAACCATAGTTTATACATGTAAAGAAAACTTATTGATATTCATGTAAACTCCCTTCGAGGTAAATGGAAATAAGGCTGTTAGTTAAAACAAAAGTTTAAGTATTTTACACACCCTAAAAACAATAAATATATAATTCCAAACTCACAGTAGAATATCTATAACTACTACACAAAATTGTTATAGTGAAAACAGATCTAACAACTCTTAAGGTCTAGTTAGCCGAACGTTACTTTAACGAAACGTAACACATGGAAATTGTTGTTTTTTGAGGCTCTTGCTTTCGTTTATTCTTTGTTTGTCAATGACTTGTAAAAATCTAATCTTATATATTTTTAATAATTGGATCTCTGTTGAAAACATTCAAAAAATACAAGAAAGAGCGAAAAGAGAGCACGAGAATATCAAAGGACAACAATTTTTATGTGTTACATTCCGTTAGGTTATGGTCGGCTAAGTAGACCTTTACTAGCGCTGGTGGCAGGTCATGGAAACTTCAAGATTAAAATCGAAGAAGATGATACTTGCAGATGATGCCTGGAGGAGACTGTGAATGTCCAGCTTAATGAGGATGCCATGGGGGCATGAGCATTCAACAAATGGTGGCAATTTTAAGAGAGTTCGTGATGAGGAAGAAGGTTGATAATTAACAGAATACAGTCTAATATCACTTAAGTCATGGATAAAGTCTGGTGGAAGCACTTGACTCAATGAAAATAAGGTTGCCAGAATTAAATTTTGTTGCCTATAATCATTGTGGGAGAAAGGGGTCGAAAAGGGACCCATTAAGGAAGCGGACTGCTTCGATACTCACTCTACAATAATAATACTAGCAAAATCTTTTAAATATAAATAAGTAAACATTTTTTATCCACCAGAAGATAGAAATCTTAAATATATCCAAAACCGACCCTATATATGGAGAGATCTGAATATTCTATGCACATCGTTTTGTACCAGGTTATACTTTATCGTGAAACTCATTACATGGAAATAATTTTTGTATGAATCCCTTTCATACAATTTCATTTATGCATATAAACCTTTGCTTTATAAAACTCAGCCAGCCTGCTTTCAAACAATCAAAATATTTGTATGAATATGGGTGTAATCCTTAGAAATTTTGCATGTGTGTAACATAAATGTCTATGTAGTTGTGTGTGTATTTAAACTAAATTAAGGAGGTAAAAACAAGGTTTGTAGGTGGAAAAATTCAGCATTAATGAAGTTTTTGTTTTTATCTTTTTTTTTTTGTTATAAAATAAAAAAGCTGTATAGCAAACAACAATTTAAATATAAATAATTATGTGAAAAACAGTTGATTTTGTTGAAAACAATCATGATGATGTTGATGAGGTTGTCAGAGTGTTATTTTTCACACCAGACATAAACAGCAGCGGAAATTTTTTCTTCAAACATAAAAGAATTTTTATGCAAAAAATGAAATAAGCAAAACATGTTTTGATTTCTTTTTCATAATATTAAAAATGCAAAAAAATCTAAAGCCAACAAAGCCATGAATAGAATTAATAATTAACCTGAAATGAAAAATGTTGCAAATCTGGATGTGAACAAATGCTGATTTCCCTGACAACATTCCTAACAAGTTTTATTGCCTTTATATTATTGCTAATCTACTTCTTGGTTGTCAACATAAAAAATTATTTATTTTTTTACATTTCTTTCTTTTTCTTTTCCTTTTCATTTCAAATTTGCTTGATTTATACATACATCATCACTACATTCTATATTTTTGCCACTTGAAAAAATAAAAAAATATAACGAAAAATCTTTGCAAAAAAAATCATTGTAATCAAATTGCAAAGAAGCGGCAGTGGTGGTAATATAATCACAAGACGTCTGTGTCGAAATCGTCGTCGTGATGACAATGAGCTTTATCGTTCTAACAGTTTTAAGTTTGAACGTTTCGAACGCAAAGAATATTTAGAAGAACTGGCAGATACTTTGCAGAAGCAGGTAAGTGAACAAGAAATACAACAAATATTTATTAAGCAAATAAAGTTATGATTTGCTGATTAAATCATATTGACTTACTTATTTTTAGAGGACTATAGGACTATAGAATTACTACCTTCTATCTCTTCGCTCAATTCTCCTACCACACAACAATAGCATTACTTCTTTATTAAAGTTTTAAGCCAAAAAATAAAAGTTTTATTTATCGCTTTAGGTGTTGTTGAGAGAAAACGACTCTTTTTACTTCTTTTCTTCTGTGTTTTTATATTTAACGGAAATGCTTGTAAAGCTTAAAGAGGAAAGTACCGTTAAAATAATGCCAGTTATATTTACAAGTGTGTGTTTTTTGTTGTTCGTTTAATTCGTTGTGTTGCCATAGCAGAATTTAAAATTTACCAAAATTGCGAAAGGCAAGATTGCCCAATTTGAAAGAAATTTCGCCTCGTTTTAAATTTACATTTAATTTTATAAAAGTCTGTTACATTAGGATTTGTTAAAATTTATAGCAAAAAACGTTTGTTGTATAGGGTTAATCATTAAGATTTACCTTTATTATATTCTTATTATTTAATGTAGCGTTTCAAGGCATACACGTCATGTGTGAGACGGGACAGATAAACAAACAGACTGACGGACATATATCGAAGCGATAATAATAGGGGTTTGCTTAAACCTTTTGATTACGGAACCCTTAAAAACATCTTTTTAATTTCAAATAAAATTACAAATTATGCATAAACTATACAATCAGGGTTATCACATATGGCGATTTCTCGCCAAACATGGCGATTTTCTAACTTACCCCCGTCGCCATTAGACATTAACATGTCTTAACAGAAGTCAAACTTTATATAAAAAACCCAGTATTAAAAATAATGTTTTTTTTTAATGAAGTTTGACTTTTGTTAAGATATGTTAATGTCTAATCAGAGATCCAATTCGTCTTGAAATTCTCGGCGGCGACGTCGGCTTAAAGTCTGCTGAGGTCGACAATTTCGAGGAAATTTATTGTTTTCACTATTTATCATAAAAACAAAACCAGATAGCAAGCGTTTGACAGATAGCAAGCGTTTTGAGAGTTTTGAGTGTTTGTTCTGGTAAGTTTATTTTTAATGAACCATTAAAAATAAAATATTTTTAAAATTAAAAAAAATTGTATTTAACAAAAAAATCTGACAACCCTGCATACAATTACCATCACCCAACGCACGGATATATGTAGTAGTGGCACTCAATTTTGTCAATTATTTGTCTACTTGGCAACACTGACATATTTGCAAAGTTGATGAGAGTGTATTTATGTATTGTGTTTTGTGTGTTGTAAATGTATAATTGCTTTGGGTAAGTTGTTCGGTTGGTTTTGTAAAAGAAAGTTAGGGCTTTTATTATGTGTGTGTTTACATTTTACAAATAAGCTTTTACTTAAGCTTTCGTAAGTTGTTTACAAAATTATAAGACAAAAGATGTCGCTGTATAGATTTAAAGTGTGTTAGAGTAATGCCAATAATTTACTTATCGAAATTACACTGTAATATTGGTTTAAAGTTTGTTATAATAAAGGGTTTTTTCTAAGGGTAAAATGTAAATATGAATGAAATGTAAATTATTTCATTCATATCTTTCAGTTTGATCTGAAGAAAATTGGAAATCATTCATCTGAGTGATATGCCGTTAAAGTTGATTAGCTAATGAGCAAGGTTGTTGTGCTGCGCCATTAGGATCTTGTATATGTTACTAAGGATTTTTACATAATGGATTCCTAAATTTAAATTCTTTAATTTCCAGATTGATTTGATTACTTGTAATTGGCAGCTGTGTATTAAAAAGTAAATGGGTCTTACACTTAATTTTCATTTACCTTAGAAATAACAAATAAATGGTTCTCTTCTACCTTTTTGTATTTTTACATTAACAAAAAGGAACATTAATCAAAGCTTTACTATGAAGGGGCGTTTAGCCAACAAAATGTTCAATAAAATCTAAACATTTAACTTTAATTAAACGTTTCAATGCGAAATATTTGAAACACAGGTGCTACACCTCAATGGCCAATTAAGTGATTAATTGAATAACAGCAACACCAACAACAACAAATAAAAAAACTGCAAAGGCTAATATTACACCAACTTGTATAAAAAAAAATCAACAACAAAGTGATCAATAAAAACTAAATTAATATAATTCGTACAAAGCTTAATAACATGTGTGTTATAGCAATAGATTTTCATATAAAGGGTGGGTAAGTTTAAGGTTAGAAAAAAAAAAATTCGGTGAAGTGTAAAAGAAAAAAATTATTCATGAAAAGCTACACTCATGAACAACGAATTTTAATTGCGATATTTTACTGCACCATGTAAAATAAAGAGCATATTTTCCACGTAATTCGACGACTTCTTAAATTGGAGAATCACATTAGTGTAACTGGCAATAGACCCAACAATATCCCATAGGGAGGCTACAAATTGTTTAGTGTTTGTTTGAAAATGAGCATGAAATCTCTGACACTGTCAATTTCTTCGCTACCAAACACTGATAATCAAATTTTTGCCGCCACAATTGGCTAATATTAACATGTGTGATCTTTGGTTTTAGCAAGGTGGCATCACTAGTCATACAAGCGGCAAAGAGAAATTATCCGGCCGCCTAATTTTACTAATTGTTGATGATAGTTGGCCACCTCATTATCATATTTCACGCCGCTGGACTATTTTTTCTAAATATTATAAATTTATTTGCAGCTGCAGTTTCAGGTGCTGTAGTTTCAAAACCTTCAAAAGGAAATTGTGGTTGTTTGTCAAACACTTTATTTAATACGAAAAGAAGTCTGCTGCTTCCTTCTACCTACAATGAAAATGTACTTTCTATATTTTCTAATAAATTGTTTGTTATATTTGTTTTGAAATTCGATATATTTTAGCTTTTACAATAATTAGCTGCTTCTTAAAAATAAAATATTTAGTTTTTATTTTCTTTATTTTCATTTTCAAACTTGCACCTGCTGCCTACTTGCTAGTAGAGCAACTGACACTGACGTGAAATTTAATGAAAATTAATTTATTTGATTTTTAAATTGAAAGTTTGAGAAGAAATTTGTTCAACTAGTTTCTCAAAAGTTATTGACTGTTTAGGGAAAAGATTGAATAATTTTATAAATTTTGACGCTTTTGATTGAAAATTTTTTCTTAATTATTTTTTAGTATTTTACCTAAAATGTTTTCATATCATTTATCTTCAATACAATTTTTCTGACAGATTTTTATGACATTTTAAGTGAAAAAATAAAATGAAGAATATTCTTTAACTTCTCCTATGATATAATGGAACAAAAAGAAAAGAAAATATAATAATTTTTGAATAAATCATAAGGTAGCTTAAAATTTTGTTTAACTTTTTTTACACACATACATGTACACATAAATATAGGTACATACATATGTATGTACATAGTAAGTAACATGCTATATTCGGCTGCACCAAATTTTTAATACCCTTCATGATAGTAATTTCATGTGTTTTAGTTACAATTATAATTTAAAAAACTAAAAGGGCTATATCCCGTCGTACTTAATCGTATATACTTTTCATCATAGTGATGCTTTAGGCTGCACAGTGGGGCTGAATCAACATATTTTAGAAATAACCCAGCCATTTTTAAGGGACTAGGCCAATTGATCAAAAATGAACATGAGCATAGCAGGGGAGTATATAAGATTAAGTTTTGGAAGAACTAATCCTACCTCTGAAAAATGCAAGTTTTTTTTTTAATTTTCCCGGTATTTTGTTTAGCAATTACAACTTTTAAGGTCAAAGAATGTTTAAAAACTTAAAGTTGGACTTAAGTGATTCTTAAATGCCATTTTTATCCCCGCCCCTTTTGTGGGCGGTTAAATAAAATATTATTTAAAAAAATAATGCAATTATTCAAAGAAATAGGTTTTATACTTCTTAAAACCATACAAATTTATTTTTATGGGCAGGAAGGAGGAAGACCTCCCTCCTCCAATCCCACCCCCAAAACGTCCCAGTGAAAAAAAAATTTTTTTGCCAATTTTCTAAAAATAATCATTTTAATCAAAAGCCTATTAATAATATCTAAGTTACACTGAACCCTTGAAAACTTTCTAGCGAAATTCTGCCTGTAAAGCCGGAAATGCTTGTTTCGTGCCTCAGCCGCTTCTTCTGATAATAGCCCAATAGGCAACAATGCCTCATTCATAACAGTTGCACCATGTATTAAAATCTTGTGCATTGTAGGTGTCATAGGATGCCACTCATATAGAGAAACGTAAAGTTTTGCAGAATCTAAGCAATAATCGGCAAACTCGTGTAATTGGATTTTGTGACCACTTGATATTACTTCAATAATAACCTTGATTCGGTATATGAAATCAAATTCAATTCCAGTTATTTCTGCAGCTAATTTAGGATTGGAAAAAAATCTTCTGCTAGTGTTACCATCATTGGTGTTTCCAAATCCAGCTTTCGGTACATCCACTATTAGCCCTAGTTCACTTCTAAATTTTTCTTGTATATTTTTTTTCTCGCTTTAACAATGGCTTTCTCCGCATCAGATTTTATTTGCCATTTTTTCACAGTCAGTTTATATGACATGTGTAATATGCTCTCAAATAGGCGAATTCTGGCGTGCAAAGTAGATAGTCCGAAAGAAAGGGCATCTACATCTATATCTCTTTTTATATTTAAATTGTTAAACTCTTTTGAAGTACCTCCACAAATATAGCACTTCATTGTGGACGTGTTTTGTGAAGCGGCATTACATACTTTTGCATCTATCATTGTAAATACCATTGTATGCTTTATGACATACAACTTTCCTTCTAGTGAAAAATTTGTGTTTTGTAATGTACTAATGGCCTCTTGTACATAGTCAATTTCTTCTTGGATTACATCCACAGCTTCTTTAACAAATCTGATGCGAATAGGTCGGGGGTTTGATTTTGCCATAATATATTTTTTCCTTTTGTACCATACATTAGTCGAAGTGGTACGAAACTGCTCTGAAATATATGTGAATCTAAGGCATAATTTTCCATCTTTTGCTTAAATTGAGCCTGATGTGATCCATCGCAGCCCCATTTGCTTATTAGTTCCAAGGAGGTACATCCTTTTATTCTTGAGTCACATACAACATCTTTTAAATATGTTATTAATCTACTTGCAGTATGGTTAAGCAAATCTTGAATATTTATTTGAGAACATGTTTCCGTTATGTTATATGCTTCTTTTCGAGGATAACACTTATTTTCGTAGCTGCACAGGTATCTACTGTTTTACCTTTTTGCTCATTTTTTACAAGTAATAACAGTGTTAGCTGCAATGATTTAAATAAAAAACATCTACCTTCAGTTATTGAAAACCAAAATGTTTTAACAATATAAAAAGGTTTCTTACTCGTATTTACCTATGTAAGATAAGAAGCAACAGAAAAAGGTGTAATTTTTAAAAAATCGCCAAAAAAATGGCGCACCTATGCGCAAGCTGTTTTTTTACAGTATAAAAGTAGAGATCGCAAATTTTATAGTGATATATAACATTTTTAGGGCCGCGATGGAGATCACTCTTAAAAAGCTTTTCACTTTTTTTTTTACAAAAAATTTTACAAAAAAAAAACTTTTTTTAATTTTGAATGAAATTTTTTTCATTAAAATTTAAAAAAAAAATTATAAAAATTAACATAAGTAGGTACTAATAAACCATTTCACAGAAAAAAAATCAATACAAAATCTTTATTCGTTTAGCCACCAAAAAATATATTGCAAACCTCTCAGAATCGTTTAAAGTCGATCAAAACGTATACGATATACTCAACTTTCCTGACTTTAACAGTGTCCCAAAACGACAAATCTCAAGCAAAAGTCTTGAAAATTCACTATACGATGCAGTTTTTGTTGTCTGTCGAGTTGCATACTTAAATTTTTACATTTCTCAAAATAAATTTTTTGACTAATGTCCGGCTATATTGGCAAAATACCCCTCTGTGCATCGGTGCCCAGTGCCAGGTGCGGTGTTATGTGGTCTTAATAGGTACCTCGAACCTTTAAATTCTTCTAGAGCTAGGTATTTCTTAAATTTTTTTTATTGGTTTTCGTTATCGTTTTTAACTTTATGAAATTTTTTGGACTATGATATTTTTCGATTTTTCATTACTTTTTCGAAATTACTTTTTTTTTGTAAAATTTGATGGGGAAAATTCGTTTGTTAAGTGAAACTCCGATTTAGTTTCCTTTCTCAAAAAAAAAAAAAAACTGCAAAAATAACATACAAAAACCACCAACATAGGAAAAACGTAAGAAATTAAAAACACTCGTCTCTTCTTTGCTCATATCTTCGCTATTTAAAGGTTTATATTGCTGGTATTTAATAGTAAAAATTTCAAAACTATATCTGATTGATTGGCATACCAAGAATTTTCATATGCTATCTAGTATCCTCAGAAAAGCCATTTCAAGCCGAAAACGGACTTACAGGCAGAGAGACGTACTTCCTTAAATCATATTTCTACTTATATTGATCCAGCATATATACACTTTGAGGTTCCGACCCCAAAAAGGGTAAGTAACTAACAAAAATTCAATTTTACAGGAAAAGCAAAAAACTTTGTAAAATGAAAACTATACTAAAGGTCCCTTTGTTTTATTGTTAGTAAAAGCTTCATTTTTAATCGCAGAAGTGTAAAATTTTGTCAAGACATTTAGTTCAAATAATCAATCAAAAACTCGATTTTGAATTTTTTGTTAGTTACGCCTTTTTACATTTTAGCTAACGATATACATTTTCCATCTATGGGGAGTAGTGTAAAAATGACTCAAAAAAGTAAAAGTGTTAGAAATATCAGTTAGAAATATGTGTTAGGTGAAATTCTGATGAAACTTTCATCTTTCAAGTGAAATTGTAATTTTCGGTTTGTTGAGATTTTTTATGTGAAATTTATATTTTTCAGTGAACTTCTTTCGGTTTTTAACCATGTGTAAAAGGTGAGGACCCTAAGTCCTTAGAAAATCAATTTGAACCCGAAACAATGGGAAAGATATCGATAAATTGATTTCCCTAGCTACATGGATCCAGCATATATTTATTCTAAGTGGTGGCCAATAAATATTGTAAAAATTACAACCGGTATGACAAACTGAAGCTGAATCTGAAGGGTACAGAAACACAAATACATTTTCCATTCCTATGCAGCCCTACTTTACACATCATTATCACGAATCATTCTCGCTTACATACACTTATAGGAAAACCAGTAAGACATCAATACATTTATCACCATCACCTGCATTATTTAGCAGAATGAGATGCTAAAGTTTCCTTGCTTATGGTTATTCTTCGGTTACATCTTCTTATGCGCTTTTGAGTAGTATTTGGCTGCTGTCTTGTGTCTTCCTAACAATAATTTTTTATGGGTTTTATTTCACCTTCAATTAGTTTCAAACCCACAACCACTTTAAGTGATTGACTACATTCGGCTAATCTCTTCGAACACTATCTTAAGGAATCTGGTTAGTGTTTAGATTACCTGTCACTTTGGCGTTGTAGTCTTCATATGTGTTTATGTGTGTGTGTTAAAGCTTATTTTAATATTCTTCCTATATTTGGTTTCAATTTTGTTTAAAGGTTTTTCATGTTTTTCTTGTGAGGAAAACGAGTTGTATTACATCCTGTTTGTGCTTCTTTCGTCCTGTCAAGTTAACTCAAGGAGTGGCAGTTTCTTATGTTTGTTTAAAAGTTTTCTTTTTGCTGCCTAATCCCTTGGCAGCTTCAGCCATTTTCTTAAATTTATGGTATGGTCGGTCGAATCGTTCTAAATGTTTTTTATTTCATTTTTTTCTAATACAACTTAAGCGTCTCTTAACAGATTGTTGGAACTTGTAAGGAAATAAAAAGACTTGTACAATGAAACTTTAAAATCATGTAAATGTCTTTAGCATTTTTCGTTAAATGTTTATAACGTCTAGTGGTTTTTGTGTTTGTATGTCTAGAGTTTTTGAAAGGACACGAAAAAAGTGTTTTTTTAATTATCTTTTATATGAATTTGGTTTAAATTAAACAAATTTTGTCGTTTAGTATTAAGAGAGAGACAGAAGATTGTTAAAAAAACAATTAATGTACAACCTGTTTGATATTCCTATTGTTTTTTTTTGTGATGAAAATTGAAAGTATTTTCTACTTTATTTAAAGTATTTTCTCGAGAGGAAGCTTTATTTTTTCAAATTTTATGGCAATTTAATGATTAAATTAAAATAATTTCTGGTTTTTTTAAGCCAAAAGAAAAAATGTAGCAAATTTTGGATACTTTATTCTGAAGTCAAAAATTAAAAAGAGCCAATGTTTTGCAAAAAGTTTGTAACTAGTCGTCTGACATGAGGGCGAGCAGTGTCTATTTGCTTATACTGGCCGTTTTTTGTGCAATGCTTTCTTCAAACGAATGAATTGTGCCCGGTACAGGGGTGCTGTGATTGTTTTATCTGACTAAGTGCTCTTTATCATCCCACTAAATAGAGAGTATTATTTTTTCGCCAAAATATTCGGATTTGATATTAATTTTCTAATTGGACTTCACTTTAACTTTGACTTGTTGAATTTAAATTATAATATTAGATTCACTTTTTATCGCACCTCAATAGACTGATTGATAGCGCGCTAGTCTATCAGTGTGGGGGTTGTGGGTTCATTTCCTGCTAATGACTCTGGCCGTTTTCTGCAGACAAGCAAAAAGCTTCGAAGGGAGTATTACCTAAAAAAATAATTCGATGTTGAACGACTTCCTCTCTTAGTTTTATTCGTACCTTGCTTTTGGATAAAATCAATTACTTTTACACGTCTGGAAATGGATCAAGCAAATTATACGATAGTCTTTTTTGTTTTAAAAATAAAAGTACTTTACTCAAATACTAGTGTGTTTGTACGACATTTTCCAGTAACGTAAGACCCCTTATTGACAATACTTTTACGTGTCATAGTCATAAAAATAAATTGCTTGAATAAAATACTATTTGCCGGTCAGGTAGCTCTTGCGAGTAATTATTAGTGGAAAGCCATTGAAATCAAGAGACGATGATTGCAATTCAAAAAAGAAAAAAAAAATATAAATCTGTAGGTACTGTGAGCTGCACAATGAGACTTCGGAACGTTTACTTTGTTCGTGTGCTGCCTTGGGGTATCTTAGAACCAAATCCCTAGGAGGATTTCCCAACGAATAAGATTATTGGCTTCATTCCTAGCCTAGAGCTGGTTCGGCTATATAAAAGAACAATCGGACCGCGGTACTTAGGGCCTATTACTTAATAATAATAAAATACTACTAATTTAAAACGATGGAAATTAATGCGTCAACCCAATAATATTTTTCGAATTTCGAAGCCCTTTTATTTATTAAAGCTCATAAGACAAAATGCTCTTTTGTTGCCTTCCTTAATGTATAAAATTTTAATTTCTTAACAAGTTAATCCATAGCATTATTTATAATTGCCTTGACATGAAATGTTCATTGTTCGTATATTTATTTCATCAACCCCTATTGCGTATCTGAAGTTTTATATTTTAAATTATATTACAAAGATTTTGTGTTTGTACCCCAAACAACATGTTTAAGCATAATTATTATTACTTTCTAGCACGTAATTATTATTTTTATTGTTAAATTTGTGTAACGTTAAGTTTAACTCCCAAACACACACACAAACACAGTCGTACAGAGAAGTCTAGGCGGAGGAGACCAAAAACAACATATATATAGGTGTGTCGACATTTTGAAAGATCATATAGGAATTTTATTTTAGAGGCGATTAGAGTTTCTAAGCTGTAGCTTTGTAGAACCCTCTAATTCTCCCGCATAACGGTGTTTTGTGGTTTTATTCTAACAAATCGTAAAAAGCACGCCGAAAAAGGAGGTGGAGATAAAATGTTCTACAAAAATGTAAGCCATAAAATTTCATTATATATCTTAGAACAAACTAAACAAAACAGATGGCGCTGTTTTAAAATAATGACAAAATATGAATTACAATCTGCCAAATAGCGAATTAATAAAATTTGTATTTGATTTGTATTTTTACTTTGTGGAATTATATTGTTATCAAAATATTTTAAACACCGTTTATAGAGTTTTACAAAAACTTTTTGAATTTTAGTATTTTATATGAACTTTAGCATTAGATCCAGGGGTGGATACCTAATATTTACAGTTAGGTTTCCTATTTTATTTTATTTAATTTAATTTAATTTAATTTAATTTAATTTAATTTAATTTAATTTAATTTAATTTAATTTAATTTAATTTAATATATTTATTTAAGAAAGTTGAAAGCAAAAATGTGTATTTACGTAAAATATATAAAACGTTTACCAAAATAAATTTGGGCGAACTCCGGTATATTTATGTTCACAATTTTTATTTAATAATTTTAATTAATAATTTTTAAACAGATTATATTGGTATTCAAATTTATTCATAATTCATATTCGCACCACCCACGTGAGGTTTAACAATGATAAGCCTTAGAAATATTTAGTTTTTAAATTTATTATGATTTTAGAGTTTGATAAAAGGAAAAAGTAAAAAAGTCTTATTACTTTATCGCATGTTATTAACCTGTGTATAGAAAATCCTTTAATACATGTATGTATGTATTATAAACACATACATACATACAACACCCATACCTATTTTACAATATTTATGTTGCCAATGTTGAGGAAAATATTTTTGGGAAGTCATATTAAAGGATTTCTGGTTACGAACCAAAGCGATAAACTAAATAAATTGATAAAAGAATTTTCATTATAATTTAATGGAAATAAGAGAAAATAAAATAAATAAAAAACTTGATGAGGTTGGTACTAAAAAACCCAGTAATTTTGACATTAATAAAAATATATTTAAGTAACTTTAAATATCCTCTATATGCTCTCTTCAACCCTTCTTCCTTATTTAAAAAATAATTTATCCTTCCCTTAAAGTTTCAACAATCCAAACAAATTTTTAATTTCTTTTATTGTGTTGCACTACAAGTAGACTTTTATCAACAAATTTCACTTCAGATTGTCCTAACAACAGTGTTGACTTCCTTTCATCTTCTTTTTTTTTAATTTTGTATTGATGCCTCAGCATCAATTTTAAGACAAATCCATTTACATTGCACATACTTACGAGACATTACTTAGACACTTACAATTTCCGCACGACACATTTGTTAGAGAGAGTCTTAAAAACATGAGTAATGATTTGACATAATGAAAAGCATGAGCCATCAAAATCTTTGACAATGGCAAATACAAAACAATTGTGTGGAAAATGGGTTTGACCACAATTTTGCTTGAATTTTGTTTAACTTTTAACAGCCGTCAGTTGGATGAAGTAAAAGCAAACTTAATGATTGTTAGTATGCGAGCAAACGCAAGAATATTGTTTGCACAATTGAGAATGACATGGAAAAATGGGGCCTTAAAGTGGAAGAAAGGGATCTGGACTACAGAGTGACTTGTAAAGGCGAAATAAAAAAATGTTTTTTGTAAGAAATGATCGAAAGGTTAAAAGGTTTTTGTCAAACTAATTCCAAAGCAGAGACATTTCATTAATAGCACAATTAACGTATTTCAGAAAATAGAATTCATTATGTACCAAATAATTTTTGCAAATAATAAAAACTAAACTTAAATTGAAAGAAGCGCTTGTTTTATTTGGTACTAAATGATTATGGATGGAACTTACTATTCTCTAAAACTCTTAGTTATAATTAAAATAAATTAGTTAACTTTACCTAGTGATGCAAGGAAATACTGCTGTGGTTATTTGACTACAGATGATTGAACAAAATTTCTCGAAATAAAAAATATGTGCATACACTGTGTGTCTGTACATTAGTACATACATACATATGTATATACATATGTAAATGCTTAATGTGAACATTTTTCTAATAATTAACAATATTGTAAATTATCATAGGTGAGCACTAGCGTCAAAAACAATATATTTTTTTCTTTCATTCACTTTTGAATAAAAAAAAATCATCTCACTCATAAATGAACAAACACAAAATATATTCTAGTCTCTCACATATGTACATTGGCGTAGGAGGACATATTTGCTAGGGGCGGCAAAACCACTTTTGTTGGAAAATTGTATTATGAAAACAAAAATATTGTACAATTTTCAAAAATTCGGGGGCAGGGGAGGGCAACATGTTTGGAGGGGGCATTGCAGCCCCACAATGGCCTTCCTATGCCAATGCACATGTATGAAAAAAAGCAGAAAAAAACTAAAATGTACATACTCACACATGAGTAAGCAGTGAGTGAACATTTCGGTATTCTGGTCTATATTAAGCAATAAAATTATATTTGAAATTGTTTTAAAGACAATTTTACTAAAATTAAAAAAAAGTGAATTTCCCAAATGGAGAGCCGACCACTGTAGATATCTTTGATGTGTTCGATAAATCTTATTGAAAAAGAGTTAGAATCCCTAAATATTCAGTGAGTTATCACATTTAACTGTAATTTATTATTGCATAAGCTCAAACTAATATCAAATGCTTTTAAGTTTTGAATAAAACTCTAAATGCTTTTTACGTTAACACAAAGGTACAATTTTAAAGTCCTTAAATTCACATTTATGTGATTCATTGTTCCCAAGGCCTCCAACTAACCAGCTGAGACACATTTGCGCTCAGTTTTCTCCTCTGCTTATCAGTTGGCATTAATTCAAGAATTTGCTTGTGATTTATTTATTTAGAAAGTTCTCAAGTAACTTTTTGATTTGCTGACTTTCATTTTTTGTAGTTTTTAAATTATATTTGATTTTGTTATATTTGCTTCTTTTTTCTACTAAAGTTATTTAAAGTTTATTTATGACAGTGTGTACTGTGTAATGTATGTAATCTGTTAAAAGAGGTCCTTTGTGTAAGATATTTTATTTTATTAAAAGAAAAAAAAACATGTTGGAAAAAACAAATGGAAACTGCGAAAAAATGTCTATAATTTGATGCTTTTATTTAGTTGCCATTCATTCAGTTTTGTATACAAAATTTAAAAGAAAAGAAAAAAAATTGTAAAAATAAAATTTATAGAATTGAATGAAATGAAGGAAATCATACGAGTACAAATTGTAATTTTAGCATACGACGATTGTAAATAATAATTTCTTGCATTATTTGTAAGTGTTTGTGTGGAAAATGATTTATATTCATAATGGAGTGTAAGAAAGCAGGAGTTGCTTTGCCGAGAGGAATGAGGCTTAGAGCAAAATTAAAGTAAAAACATGTGTTTATTTCTAATAAAAAATACAAGTCGGTACATAAATTAATACTTGTGAAATTCCCTTAGTACTTCATTATTCTGTAATATAGAACCCCTAGTTTCTTCTAACTCCTGACACATGTACGCGCCAGTAATCCAGTCTGCTTGTTCGGTTGTTATCAAGAAGTGAGTGTGAGATATTTTCCTTTAAGTAGGAACATGTATTTTGTTTGAATTTATATAGAATTATTTTTTCATGAAGTAATTTTCGTGTGCAAATTAGTTTATTGGAATTTGTTTTGTTTATTTTTTTTGTTTCAGTTTGAATTTCTATTCATTTATTTAAGGGGTTTTCCTGTCAAAACTCGATGTGCTGTACATTGCGTGCTAACATATGATAGTTTACCTTGTTTTTAATGTAAAATGCTACGATAAAATGTATTTGGATAAACACATGCGTGCTTATAGATTTAATACAGATATACCAAATTAATAGCATATTTTATTTTAGTTTCTTGGCAGTAAGATTTAGTGGATTTTTTTTTTGTATTAAAAATGTAAACGTTTTTGTTATATATTTGATAGTCGAAAAGGGACCACCTGAAGGAAGTGGTCTGCTTCGATATTTCCCCTACATTAATAATATATATGTATTTGATATGAATATACAACTTGTTGTAGTGAGTGAAATGTTGTAGTTTAAGAAAAAAAACATCAGTGGATGTGGAAGGTTTTCTATGTTATCCTAAAAATCGGACATGAGGAGATTCAATTACATTTCAATTACAATTAAAATGACATGTAATGTGTAATATCATATTCTCAAATACACACTACAAGTAATTGTAATTTAAATTACGGACGCAAAGTAATTAAAGCTACTTAAAATTTTTAATTGAAAATTGAAATTTGTAATAGAAAACTTTTCATTACACATTATATGTAATTGTAATTGGAAATTTTCAATTTCAAATTACAAGTAATTTTAATCGTAATTAGGCAATAATCCTTACTTTCAATTGAACAAAATTTTACTATATTCCTTAAAAATTTTCATTACATGTAATTATAATTGATTTTTTCAATTATAATTAATTTGTAGTTCAAAGTTTCCAATTACAAATAATTGTAATTTTTCAATTAAAAATTACATGTAATGTGTAATTGACAAAATCTCAATTACAATTACAAATAGGTGAATGAAATTGTAATTGCAAAATTCCAATTACAATTACATATAATTGCGTAATTGCATGTGCAATTAATTACAAACTGTAATTAACATCCCCCAGTTCTCTTAAAAATCCAGTAAGTCGGTTTTTCTATTATATTTAAATACAGCCTATTTATAATTTTTTAATTATTCCATTAATTTTTTCAATAAAAATGAATTGTAGAAAAAGTATTTATTTACATTTATTTAACATTTATACAACTTTAAATCGAATCTTTTTCCGATACATTAATATTTTAATCAATAAACACAAAACCATTTTATTATTTTTGTCTTAGTTGAGCAAGCTCATATGACGGGTGTGCTCATAAGTTGTCATACTCGAACACAAACTAGCTTACTGAACACATGCGCATTCATACTACACTATTAATGAGCAATTCTCTGTTCGTATCATAAACGCTAGGAGCTGACCGAGTAAAACGAATTTTCTATACTAGTAACCCCCGTGTTTACTTTTCTCATCTTCGAAACACTCAGTGTGTTTTGTTGAAGTTGTGTAGAACTTTTGTTTACGGCTTAGTGCGATTTGCTTGCACTAGCATTTTTTGTTTTTTGTATTTCTTAAGAAATGAAGACCTTAAAATGAACGTAAATAATGTGTGTGTTCGTGTTTCACTCAAAACATAAAACTGTTTGAACTCGCCAAGTTCTCTGTTATTATGTTCAACATTTACTCATACTTATTCAAATTAGCTTATGGAAACTCTGCAAGCTCAACGTATTTATCTCGATTGTCTTCGATGTTTATTATTGTCTCATCGTTATCGACTCATCGTTACTAGTGTGCAATAAACTGACATGAAATCAATGAAATATTAAAATGAACGTCTAATGAGCTTTGTGTCTGCTCATGCAGGGCTTTAATAAAGATCCATTACAGAGCCAATATAATCTATACTTAATCTTAAGTTTAGCAGAAAAGGCCTTCATGTCTGTAGGTATAGTTAACCTACAGTTAACCTACACAGATCGGTCCAACCTATACTACTTGGACTTTCGAAAATGGCGTTCTAACACATAAACCGATAGGCAAAGAGACTAGCAACCTTAAAACGAATCTTATTCCGATAAAATTTCAAAAATAATTATATTACTATTATTTACCATATTTACTATTATTTTAATACAATACTATTTGAAATTCTTTTTCTTTCACTTGGTTAAAAGGATGTTTCAAAGAATAAAGATAACCTTCGAATTAATATGGGAAAATTTACACAAAGTAAAATTAATTTTAGTGGGTTAAAAGACACTTTTGTTTTTAATAACTTATTTAATTTTCTGTTTATTTTATTTTATTTTATTTTTTATTTATTTTTTAATAATTTTTAATATTTTTAAATATTAAATTTTTAGTATTTTTAAATATTAAATTTGATTTTCACATTCCTTGGTTTTTTAAACCTTTGAAGAAACTCCTTTATCTTTTTATTTGTTTTTGTGTGCAGGGTCGAAATTTCCTCTTTCTTTGAAATAAAAAAGTTTTCCATTTTCTAAAATAAGAAAATCACCTGCTGCTAAACTCAAGTTGTTTTTCTTTGTTATGTGAAACTGTTTTACTTTTAAAATTGAATTTTAAGCAAAATTCGAATTATAATTTTTCATTCTATTATTCGAGGAGTTTATTTGATCTTAAAATTTTACATTTGACAACATCATCAATTTTTCAATGACATTTTTATATGAAATAATTAACAAGAGAATAGGAAAGGATGTGCTTCTTACAGCTTTGAAATTAAATTTATTAAAATTATAGCTGAAGGGTCGGTCAATAAATGCATATAAATTTTTATAAAGAGATTTATCCCTTTTACTCTCTTCTGGAAAACAGTTTAATTAAAAACTTAATACTGTTGTATTGTGGAAAACATAAAACGCATAAATTAAAGAAATAAATTTATTATTTTGTTTTATGAATTTTAGGGGTTGTTCGGTACTTACTTTCTTACTATTTTATGAAATTTAGTTTTGTTAAAAGTCTTCGTTGTATTATACGATATGGATGCTTTTTTGGCAGAACAAAGATGTCATTTTCTAGCGCAGTCTTTGGTTTTGTTGGTTTCAACGTTAAACAGGCAATAAATTTTATAAAAGGATTTCCAGGAATTAAATAAGATTGAATGCAAAACTACAGAAAGTAAGAAAAAGGAATTATTTTAAGGCTGTGATTGTGAAAATTTAAATTTAAGTGTTTGATATTGAAATTAGCTGAAGAAAATTAGAAACATTAGAATTTGTTTTTATATCTCCACAGAAAGAATTTTTTGCACCAATTAAAGATTTTAATTAGTTTTAAATTAAAGTTCCATTAATTTTTTAATTGATTCAAGTAAATATTAGAAATAAATTCTAATTAAACAATTAAATGATTTAATGAATTGTTTAATTAAATTTTAATATAAAACCAACTAAAATCTTTAATTGGTGGAAATATTTTTTCACTCACAAATTTTGCACACTCTTATTTTGCTTAAACTTTTTATAAATAAAATCACATTTAGTCCTGTTTGGGTATTTGAACAAAATAAAGAAACTATACAGCAGCCTGATTTGAAATATTAAGCGATAATTTGTTTTTAATTAAAAACACTCCACTGTGCCCTACGCAACACATTCGACAGATGTTGACTTTTCATTTGACTTTTCTTTTTCTTAGGGAAATATTCAATACTGAAGTTATGTTAACATTGGCGAGATAAAAACTATAGGATATAAGCGCTACAGTTCATTTAATAATTTCGCTGCTTAAATTAAAAACAGCGCTCGCCCCACTGTGTTAAATACAAAGGTATTTAATTTTACGGAAACAGAATTTCTACTGATGAATAAAAAAAGAGTTTTGGACAAAACCTATAATATCTTGTATGCTTATGCTCAATATCTAAACATGCACTCAAAGAAAAATATTTTTAGAGCAACAATTTCCTTAATTAACAGATGCCAAATGTTTGGGTGTGGAGTTCTTTTTGATGTGCAAAGTTTAGTTACACCTCTTTAGGAACACCATATGAAAATCTATATTAAAAAAGTTTTTATTAACAATGTTTTCCGTTTGAAGGCGTTTAATGATTTTACAAACAAAAACTTTTTTTTTATAACTAAAAACAAAATTAAATATTTATTTACGTTTTATTGACATCAATACTAGAGCGGTAGAGGGGTTTGTTTGTTGTTTTTTTAAGAAATCCTTAAATTAATGACGTCTGCCATAATTGTAGCCTTGGCCTTGTAGGGGTGGCAAGTAGTTTGCATTAGGTGCCTGAACGTTAGCAGCAGAAATTTTGCTAGCAGCGGCAAAGTTTCTAGAGGCAGCATGATGACCACTACTAGAATAGCTAGTGGGTGAGGCATACGCAGCAGCTGAGCCACCTTGACTACCGCCATGTTGGTGTAAATGTAAAGTTCTTAAACAAAATGGTCATATTAAAAACAATTTCAATCAAATTTTTTTAACTTTACTTACTCTTGAATTTCACGGGGAATTGGTGGAGGTGTGGGCAAATGATCACCTTCTGCATGGAAGCCATTGCTATCGGCCTTGTAGTTTACAGAATAGAGTTTGCCATCATCTCCGGTGTAAGAATAAGAACCAGCAATATTCAAAGAACCACGTG
This sequence comes from Phasia obesa, assembly GCA_949628195.1. Classification (NCBI taxonomy): domain Eukaryota; kingdom Metazoa; phylum Arthropoda; class Insecta; order Diptera; family Tachinidae; genus Phasia; species Phasia obesa. The sequence goes on from OX451218.1 coordinate 455,714, forward strand.
GCCAAGAACCTTGGAAATGACCAGATTCATCGCGTTTAATGCCGTTGCCAGTTTCAAAACTTCGAGGGTAAAAAATAGCAAAGTTTTTCAAAATTTTACACATAAATAAATTTTTGCTCAATTAAAGGTTTTAATTAGTATTAAATAAAAGTTCAGTTATTTTTTTAATTGATTAAAAAAGAACAAAAAAGTTCCTGGCTAAACAAATAATTTAATCAATTAATTATTTAATTACATTTGAATCTGAGACCAATTAAAAACTTTAATTCCGTTTCGTTCCTTTATCATAAATTTTAAATCACTTTTGCTTCCATTAAAGTTAAGTATAAATATCTTTAGAATTTATTCTTACATATATATCTGAGTGATAGACAAAGCAAAAGAAGTAAGAAAGGTCCTTATTAAAGGCACAATTAAGAGCAATAAAAAACATAACGATTTTGGAAAATTGTTTTATGAACACTAATTATTATTTCACTTGAAGCTCTTACCCAAAATTATAATTTCCGCTACCATCATTATTGTAGTCATTTTTCAAAATTGGAATTGGAGTAGTTGCTCTGCTATGGCCAAAATGGGGCGATGTGAGCATGGGAGCAGAAAGAGCTGCCCTATATTGATGATCTACACCAGGACTTAAGCGAGAGCCAGCGCCACTGACAGAATGATAATTAGAATATGGGCTAAAACCTTCAGCATCTACAGCATCAAAGTTCGGTGGCAAATACTTCGTCGAAGGTCTGCTTGCAACAACAACAACTCCTAAGCAGAGCACAGCAATAAGCACATACTCAAACTTAAAATATTAAAAAAACACAAATTAAATTGACACTTTTGCACACCATTATCCTTTTTATTCCTTTTTATCCTTACAAGTTTCATTATGACGTTTATTTATTTTAGTTGTCTGATGATGAAATGTTTGTTTGAAACTAAACTCTACACTGCTTGTCTTGGCCAATTTTATAGTCAAACACAGCATAAATCTTAAATAATTCTATTGGTTGATTTGATTTTGAGTTTTTGCTATTTTTTTCTTTTTACCAGTTCATTTTTGTGTTTTTCGTTACACTTAAGCTTTATTAACTTGATGATTATCTATGGCAAACATCATTATCGTCTTTAGTATTTTAGCATCAGAACAATGAAATAAAATAGTTGTTTTTGTGTTGTGAAGTATTTATAATCGTATTGTTATTAAATCTCGCAAAACATTCGCGGCCGAGAGTCATTTTCGTATTCAAAGTTTATTTTTAAAGAGTTTTTTTCGTTGTGTTTTTAGATTCCATTATTACGTCAATTAAAATCTAAAATAAATTACTATTGCAGCGTAGGTAACTAGTAAAGTTGGTGTTGGCGTTCATCTAATTAATGCCAATTTGGCTGTTTCATTATTTGTCAAAATCAACTAAATGTCTGATAGTATTTAAAGGGCAGCCTCCAAGTTTCGAGGATGCCCACTAGAGAACCTTCGGTCCTTGTTACTACTCCTTAGTATAATTTAATTTATGTAAAGGTTTTATATATTTTTGTGTAAAACGCTCAGTGTAATATTTTAAGAAAAGATAATTCAATAATTTTCCTAAATTCTTAAGTAAAATTTTTCTTTACAAAATTTACTTTCATATTTTTAAGTCGACACCACTGTTCATATTTTTGGTTTTGATACACTTATAGTGTTTCTATTTATTAAAATAAATTGTTTTTCCTTTCTTCTTTCTTACTTGTATTCTAAGCTAAAAACAGAATATGTGTGATTGATTACACAGCACAACAAAATAAAAAAAATTTCATGTGCTCTTAAAACCACTATATAATTTTGATGTATCATGACTACCTTTGTACAAAAATGGTAAAATTTTTAAATTCTATGGATAGATTTTTTTTTAAAAAATTTTTTTTTAAAATTGCAATTTTTTTGAGACGTTTCTTCAAATAATTAATGATAACTCAAAAACTACTAGTCCGATATTATTAAAATAAATTCAGAAAAATTAAGATTTGCATAGCCTTTAATTCGTCTATATATCGCGTTTCAATCGGATCAATAGTATCGGAGTTATAATAAAAAACTTAAGAAAAAAATATATTTTTTACGTAAAAATGGAAAAAATTTTCGTTTTAAAAAAATCATAAAAAATCGAAAACGGCAAAAAACTTCCAGATTCATTTTTTTATCGCTTAGCGACATATAATAGCAACAAAATGAGATATCGACCATAAAAATCGATTGATTTTTTTCGAATTTATTCACATTTTAGTGAATTCGCTCATTTTCACAAATTTTAGTTTTTTGCTTGATATACGCATTATAGCGGGTTTTCAAATGTGTGAAAAACATAAATTTTCCAATTTCAAGGGGTGCATGTCGGATTAATGTTAGATTTGATGAGAAACTTCCACCCACAAAATTTTAGTCGAATTCGACAACGTTAACACGTAGCGCATAGGCCCCAAATCTGAAAAAAAGAGTTTAAATCGAAAATAATTGACAAATTTTCAGTTTTTGCAAAATTAACGCTATTTATTTCCCCTTTTGCAAAAAAGTGGATCCTGGTCCTTAGGGCAAACACAATGAGATTTACAATAAGCTACATGTCTTTAAGTTTTCGAGTTATTACAATTTTCACTGGCCATTATATGTCCTTGAGAACTTGCCGAAGACAATTTACAAAAACATTTTACTTTTAAAATTTTTTATTTTTTTCTTTTTTAACAATAAAATATAAAATTTCGCTAAAATTGACTGATATCTTCCTATTACACAACGCAACAAAATAAAAAAATTAGATGCTTTTGAAACCACTATACAATATCCAGGTACTGCCAAAATGAGCGAATTCACTAAAATGTGAATAAATTCGAAAAAAATCAATCGATTTTTATGGTCGATATCTCATTTTGTTGCTATTATATGTCGCTAAGCGATAAAAAAATGAATCTGGAAGTTTTTTGCCGTTTTCGATTTTTTATGATTTTTTTAAAACGAAAATTTTTGCCATTTTTACGTAAAAAATATATTTTTTTCTTAAGTTTTTTATTATAACTCCGATACTATTGATCCGATTGAAACGCGATATATAGACGAATTAAAGGCTATGCAAATCTTAATTTTTCTGAATTTATTTTAATAATATCGGACTAGTAGTTTTTGAGTTATCATTAATTATTTGAAGAAACGTCTCAAAAAAATTGCAATTTTAAAAAAAAATTTTTTAAAAAAAAATCTATCCATAGAATTTAAAAATTTTACCATTTTTGTACTAAGGTAGCCATGATACATCAAATGTATATAGTAGTTACTCGAGCATATTTTTGCTGTTGCCCTGTGTTATTAATCAATAACCAATATTATTATGGGTTTAAATGTACTAGTGTTCTTGTTTTTGCAAAGAAATTATTGGCTGCGAAACGTTCTAAGTCGACGAATTTTTAATCGTTGAACTAAATAGATTAATGCATTAGCTCTTGAAAGGCAACATTAGTAGTAAGCTTAAAACCTTTACAAGCTTTTATTATTCTTTATATTATTTCTTACTTTCTTATGAATCATATTACTTTCTTATGAATCATATTTAAAAATCTTTTTTGGAATTATAAATTTAACATTATTTATCTTTATCTATGCTGAATTCCTTTTATTGAAATTTATTAAATAAATATTTCATTTTTGAAGAAAATAAAGTTTTTATACCGAAATATCAGGTGGCATCACTACAAAGGGAAAATATTAAGGCGAAAATTTTTAGTTTTTTTATATGGATTTTGACATTTAAAATGTAAGTTGAACTATCAAACACCATATAAAAAAATTTAAAATTATCGCTTTTGTATTTTCCCTTCCGGGGAAAATATTGAGACGTAAATTAAATTTTTTTTAAATGAAGTTTGACAGTTGAACTACCATTTAAGGTGAAAAATTGTGAGTTGAACTGTCAAAATCCATATAAAAATGTCGCCTTAATATTTCCCCTTCATAGTGAGGCTACCTGAGAAATGTGTCTTGGTTGCTACGATTTTTTGTATAGAAATTCAGATTTGATTTT